>CM041786.1:21779877-21808896 GCA_023375725.1 Nephotettix cincticeps | reverse complement strand
TAGCTGTTGCGTTTAAAGTAAAGTAAGACTCATGAGCTTGACCATCACGCTTATTAATTATTATATGTTACATTTCCCAATCAATTCCAAGTTCCTCTTATATGATTTCTTTAACTTTCTCTTTGTTTTTCCATATAATTAATTTATTTCAAATATCACCATATGATTTCAATATTAATTATGTTTTGTTTATCTGATTTGTTTTTCTTTTGGTTGACATAGCAACCAGTCCAGTTTTTCTTTGCTTTACCATTTTTAAACTTTCATTTTTATCAGGTTCTTAATCAATTTTTAATGTAATGTCATAATTCTATAAAAAACGATGTCAAATTGTATTGATCAAGAAATATAAGACTCTGATAATATTGTGACTATTGAAGAATCGAACATGAAGAATGGTGTGGTGAGTGAAATGTAACAAAACTAACAGGCCTAACTTTGTAACTTAATAATGTGAACTTTTTTTTGTGTTTAATCTCATATTTGTAAGAACCTGATATTTTGTAAAAAAAACAAAGTATATTTTGTATCCAGCCCTCTTTTTTCTGTATATTGGTCCTTCGAATTTATGCTATGTTTTTAAATATCTTTATTCCGCCCCCAACATTGGTCCTTAAACGATCCGGATTTGGATTTAAGCGACATGGACCTAATAGTTCACTAATTATCGACCCTTTGTTTTCACAATAATACCCTTAATCCCTTATATAACCCCTTATTTACTGTCCCTGTCTATTTTTTTATTTTTCTCTCAATTTGATTCTTTTTACTGTTTTTATTTTCCTTACCTTTCTTATTTTATATGATATCTCTTTTCTTATGTAACGTGTCTCGTCAGCTCATGTTGTTTTCAATAATAAATGCACGAGAAAATAATAAACTGTATACTGGATTGTAGATTGAACATTTATTTCACTGCTAAGTCAATTTAACAATTATGGCTCCTCCAAAGGTTGTTGACTTCAAGTTTGAAACCTATCAAAGACTTACTGATATAACTAAGAACAGGTTGTCTAGTATTAAGTTGATTGTCGATAAGTTATTTGCCCAAACTGAACCATTATCCATTGTCCAAGTTAAAACGTTAAATGGATATTTAGCTGAGCTGCAGAAGAAGCGGGATGATTTCGAGTCAAACGTACAGCGTGTTTTAACAGTTTCGGGAGAAGATGATGTGATCGATTCCGTATCTCGTGACCAAGATGAGATTAACGATCTCTTCATTCAAATTTCGAGTCATATCGAATCTATGATCCCCAACAAAGAACCTCAAATCGACAATGAATTAACTAGCGTAAATAACGGATTTTTATCCTTGTCTCAATCTAATGTCCGGTTACCTAAACTTGAACTTCCTAAGTTTTCTGGTGAATTGACTGCTTGGACTTCCTTTATAAACCTCTTTGATGCTACGATTCATCACAATGATTCACTTTCCGATGTGATGAAATTCCAGTACCTCTTAAGCGCCTTAGATAGAGAACCGTTGAACCTAATCCGAAGCCTCACCATAACAGCTCCTAATTACACGGTTGCATACAATATCCTACAAGACAGATATCACAATGACCGTCGCTTACAGCTCGTCCATCTAAATAACTTGTTAGATCTACCTCAAATAAGTAGTTCCCACATTCCGGGTATTCGTCAATTTGTGAATACATTTAACGAAAATACTCAAGCTTTGGTCGCTCTGAAATGTGATATATCAAAATCAGACTCTCTAATGGTAGCAACTCTACTACGCAAAATGGACGTGGATCTCCGCACTCGGTTAGAGTCTTTCCGTTCGACTTCTGGTAACGTAACTAAACATACCTTGCCTTCTACTAAGGAAATCATTGACTTTTTGACTACTGTATGTACGAACCTAGAAGATGCTACAATATCTAATATTACTCAAAAGCAAACATTTCGGTCCGCTAAACCTACAGTTAGTAATCCTAATTCCTTTCCAAAGAAACCTATTACAATGGTAACATCCACTCTACCTATTCCTAGTACTAAAAATACCATGGAAACAAAAGTACCATGCTTCATATGTAACCAAAACTCTCATAAGATTTATACTTGTAACAACTTCAAAGCAAAAACACCCCAAGAACGTTTCCAGTTAGTGAAACAAAATAGAAAATGCGTTTCTTGCCTAGGATCACATGATACTAAATCATGTCAATCTCAATACAGTTGTAAAATGTGTAACAAACGACATCATACTTTATTGCATTTTGATGAAAGAAACCCTCATTCAAGTGGTAATAATCACATAATTTCTAACTCTTTCTAGGAAAATCTCTGAAAATAACTCTAGTAGGAAATCTGATTCAATCATTCCAGTATTGAGCTCTCAAAATAGTACTTCTTCATCTACCCACCACAGGACAACTGTATTACTTGGTACTGCATTAGTGCAACTATGTTCTCCAGAAGGAATTTCACATGTTTTCCGTGCGCTTCTTGATTCTGGAAGCATGTGTAATCTTATAAGTGAATACGCTGCTAACATCCTCAATATTCAGCGTCAGAAATCTAGTATTCAAATCTCTGGCATAGACCAACAAGTATCAAAAAACAAAGGACAAATCGTGGTAGATTTCAAAACATTATCTGGACAGTATATTGCTTCTAATGAACCTGCATTGATTCTTGACAAGTTAACAGTTGATCTCCCTCGCGCACCTTTGTCTAATGATTTGTTAAAACAAATGAAATCCTATACTCTTGCTGACCCAACCTTCCATATACCTAGCCGCATTGATGTGGTCATTGGTGCCTCTCTATTTCCTCAACTACTCACTAATGAGAAGTTTTCTCTTGGTCACAATAAACCACATGTCTTAGGAACGCATCTCGGATATGTTCTGATAGGCACGGCTCCCTGCATATCAACTCAATATAAGCAATCTAGTTCCATTCCTTCAACTACACTCAATGTTTGTTTGCACTCGATAAGTGAAGCAGATCTTCATAACTCAATACAAAGATTTTGGCTTCAAGAAGAACCCCCTGTGCGATCCTCTAAAACTCACGAAGAAGAGCTTTGTGATCAGCATTTTAGTAAAACCCATACTCGTGATACTGATGGACGATACATAGTGCGTCTTCCATTTAAGGAACCAACCACTGTCCTTGGTGATTCAAAAACTTCTGCTCAGATGCGTCTATCTGCAATGGAACGTAAATTCACTTCTAATCTGCGTTTCTCAGAATTGTATCATGATTTCATGGATGAGTATATTTCTTTAGGTCACATGTCCGAATGCAATGACATAAATCTTAGCCAACCACACTACTTTCTTCCGCATCATGCTGTACTCAAAGAAAGCAGTAGTACGACTAAACTCAGGACTGTTTTCGATGCGAGTTGTAAAACGAGTTCAGGGCTCTGCTTAAACGAAATTCTATTGACAGGTCCTAAACTTCAAAACAACATTTGTGATTTATTGTTACAATTTCGCAAATACAACTATGTGTTTTGTTGTGATATTCGTCAGATGTACCGTCAAATTGTGATTCATCCTGATGATAGGGATTTTCAATTAATACTGTGGAGAACACAATCTCATGAACCCATTTCTACTTACAAGCTTAACACCGTTACTTATGGTATGAACAGCTCTCCGTATCTTGCTATTAAAACATTACATCAGCTAGCCGACGACGAAGGTCAGTCATTTCCAGATGCCGCTCATGTTCTACGGAATAACACATACGTTGACGACATCATAACGGGTGCTGATACTGAATCAGAAGCTATAATGTTACAACAAAATCTTGTCACTTTATTATCTAAAGGTTGCTTTGAACTACGAAAATGGGTGTCAAACTCACCTAAAATATTGTCTAATATACCTGAAACTCATTTGGAAACTCCAAAATTTCTCGATAACTCTGAAACTCCACAATTCAAAGTGTTAGGTCTTCAATGGTCTCCTACCACCGATGCATTTTCATATAATGTCAAAACTCCTGCTACAAACAAACCTTCCACTAAACGCTCTGTTCTCAGTACAATTGCCCAGATTTATGATCCCTGTGGATTTTTAGTGCCATTTATTATGCTTGCAAAATGTTTTATGCAATTGCTCTAAAGGACTAAAGGATTATCCTGGGATACTACATTACCTTCTGACTTAAGTTCACAGTGGAACTCTTTTTGTGACAATATTAAATTGTTGTCAAACATTACAATCCCTCGATCTTTTGGATTTTCATCTTCATGCAATATAGAACTTCATGGATTTTGCGACGCTTCCGAACGAGGATATGCTGCAGTGATCTATTTAAGATGTCTATCCCTCACACAAAATGTTTCTATAAAACTCCTAATGGCCAAAAGTCGTGTAGCGCCACTTAAACGTGTTACAATACCAAGGTTAGAACTATGTGCAGCGCATCTACTGGCACAAATGGTTTCCCATTGCAAATCTATATTTTCTAACAAGTTTTCTTTCGATAACATTTATTTATGGTCAGACTCAACCATAACTTTGACATGGCTTCAAACTCCGCCATATAGACTAAAAACATTTATCGCTAATCGTGTGTCACAAACTCAAGAGATAGTACCAATCGAATCTTGGAGACACATTTCATCGAAAGACAATCCTGCCGACTGTGCTTCGCGAGGACTTGTAATGTCACAGTTGTTAAATCACCCTCTCTGGTGGAACGGTCCGTCATGGCTTGCATTGCCACCTTCCGATTGGCCAAAATCCAAATTTAATCTCATCGATCTAGATTCTTCACATGAAATTAAAGAAACTCCACTTCCTATCTTGGTTACCTGTCCACAAGAAGAATGGTCCTTATTAACAAAATTTTCCTCTTGGACTAAGTTACAACGTGTTATGTCTTACGTATTACGATTCATTCATAACTGTTGTAAGTCTCCTCACCGTTTTGGAAATCTCTCTATTCAAGAACTTCAAGAATCTCAATTGAAAATTTTTTCTTTAGTACAACGTTCATCTTTCTCAAAGGAGTATACTTTGTTGCTCAAACAAGAAGATTGCTCAACGTCTATTCAACGCCTCAATCCCTTTCTCGATTTCAACAATCTAATCCGTGTTGGTGGACGATTGAAGCATTCATCGTTGTCATATGACACAAGACATCCTATCTTACTACCTAAGCGTCATCATACTGTCGATTTATTAATTGATCATTACCACATAAAATATCTTCATGCAGGGCCACAGTTAGTTCAATCATTGCTCTCGAAACATGTCTGGATACTTTCAGCAAGAAGTGTAATCCGTTCTCGAATTTACAAATGTCTAACATGCTTTAAACATCGTCCGAAAAACTCCGCCCCATTAATGGGTGAACTACCTGCATGTAGAGTGAATCCTGCTCGACCATTCATGTCAACAGGAATCGATTTTGGTGGACCATATGACGTTAAAGTAGCACATTTGCGTTTCCTTCGTTTAATCAAGGTGTATATCTGTATATTTATATGCATGGTTACCAAAGCCGTACATATTGAAGTAGTAACGGATTTATCAACTGAAGCCTTCATCGCTGCTCTTATGCGTTTTACATCACGACGTGGACTATGTTCCGATATATACTCAGACTGCGGCACAAATTTTATTGGTGCAAACTCAACGCTACGTAAGATAGTTAAATCAACTATTCACAACAATGACTCGCAGAACCAAATTCAACATTTCTTTAATGCTCAAGGAATAAAATTCCATTTCAATCCACCCGCTTCTCCACACCAAGGTGGACTTTGGGAAAGCGCGATCAAAAGTTCAAAACATCACCTAAGTCGAGTATTGGGAAAGTCAATTTTGTCCCTCCCAGAATTTACTACTTTGACAATCAGAATTGAAGCTATGCTGAACTCAAGACCTCTGACTCCGTTGTCACACGATCCTTCTGACTTTTCTCCATTAACACCAGGACATTTTCTAATTGGTGCGCCGCTAGTGTCCATTCCAGAACAAGATTTTACCGAGATTCCAACAAATCGCTTAAAACACTGGCAACTGGCTCAGCAGTTCTTTCAGCGTATTTGGAAAAAGATGGAGCCTTGAATATTTGCATACGTTACAACAGAGAACTAAATGGACAACAAACACAGGCAATTTAAAAATCGGTGACCTTGTACTTTTACAAACTCAAACTAGCCCATTAAATTGGCCTCTTGCGCGTGTTGTTGAAGTTTATCCTGGATCTGATGGAACAACACGTGTCGTGAAGATAAAGACTGCAACAGGAACATTAACACGGCCAGCTATCAAACTATTTCCACTACCAACCCAGTGAAGTTGTTGAAGTGATGACACTTCAAAGGGGCCGGTTATGTTGCGTTTAAAGTAAAGTAAGACTCATGAGCTTGACCATCACGCTTATTAATTATTATATGTTACATTTCCCAATCAATTCCAAGTTCCTCTTATATGATTTCTTTAACTTTCTCTTTGTTTTTCCATATAATTAATTTATTTCAAATATCACCATATGATTTCAATATTAATTATGTTTTGTTTATCTGATTTGTTTTTCTTTTGGTTGACATAGCAACCAGTCCAGTTTTTCTTTCTTTACCATTTTTAAACTTTCATTTTTATCAGGTTCTTAATCAATTTTTAATGTAATGTCATAATTCTATAAAAAACGATGTCAAATTGTATTGATCAAGAAATATAAGACTCTGATAATATTGTGACTATTGAAGAATCGAACATGAAGAATGGTGTGGTGAGTGAAATGTAACAAAAACTAACAGGCCTAACTTTGTAACTTAATAATGTGAACTTTTTTTTGTGTTTAATCTCATATTTGTAAGAACCTGATATTTTGTAAAAAAAAACAAAGTATATTTTGTATCCAGCCCTCTTTTTTCTGTATATTGGTCCTTCGAATTTATGCTATGTTTTTAAATATCTTTATTCCGCCCCCAACATTGGTCCTTAAACGATCCGGATTTGGATTTAAGCGACATGGACCTAATAGTTCACTAATTATCGACCCTTTGTTTTCACAATAATACCCTTAATCCCTTATATAACCCCTTATTTACTGTCCCTGTCTATTTTTTTATTTTTCTCTCAATTTGATTCTTTTTACTGTTTTTATTTTCCTTACCTTTCTTATTTTATATGATATCTCTTTTCTTATGTAACGTGTCTCGTCAGCTCATGTTGTTTTCAATAATAAATGCACGAGAAAATAATAAACTGTATACTGGATTGTAGATTGAACATTTATTTCACTGCTAAGTCAATTTAACAATTATGGCTCCTCCAAAGGTTGTTGACTTCAAGTTTGAAACCTATCAAAGACTTACTGATATAACTAAGAACAGGTTGTCTAGTATTAAGTTGATTGTCGATAAGTTATTTGCCCAAACTGTGCCATTATCCATTGTCCAAGTTAAAACGTTAAATGGATATTTAGCTGAGCTGCAGAAGAAGCGGGATGATTTCGAGTCAAACGTACAGCGTGTTTTAACAGTTTCGGTAGAAGATGATGTGATCGATTCCGTATCTCGTGACCAAGATGAGATTAACGATCTCTTCATTCAAATTTCGAGTCATATCGAATCTATGATCCCCAACAAAGAACCTCAAATCGACAATGAATTAACTAGCGAAAATAACGGATTTTTATCCTTGTCTCAATCTAATGTCCGGTTACCTAAACTTGAACTTCCTAAGTTTTCTGGTGAATTGACTGCTTGGACTTCCTTTATAAACCTCTTTGATGCTACGATTCATCACAATGATTCACTTTCCGATGTGATGAAATTCCAGTACCTCTTAAGCGCCTTAGATAGAGAACCGTTGAACCTAATCCGAAGCCTCACCATAACAGCTCCTAATTACACGGTTGCATACAATATCCTACAAGACAGATATCACAATGACCGTCGCTTACAGCTCGTCCATCTAAATAACTTGTTAGATCTACCTCAAATAAGTAGTTCCCACATTCCGGGTATTCGTCAATTTGTGAATACATTTAACGAAAATACTCAAGCTTTGGTCGCTCTGAAATGTGATATATCAAAATCAGACTCTCTAATGGTAGCAACTCTACTACGCAAAATGGACGTGGATCTCCGCACTCGGTTAGAGTCTTTCCGTTCGACTTCTGGTAACGTAACTAAACATACCTTGCCTTCTACTAAGGAAATCATTGACTTTTTGACTACTGTATGTACGAACCTAGAAGATGCTACAATATCTAATATTACTCAAAAGCAAACATTTCGGTCCGCTAAACCTACAGTTAGTAATCCTAATTCCTTTCCAAAGAAACCTATTACAATGGTAACATCCACTCTACCTATTCCTAGTACTAAAAATACCATGGAAACAAAAGTACCATGCTTCATATGTAACCAAAACTCTCATAAGATTTATACTTGTAACAACTTCAAAGCAAAAACACCCCAAGAACGTTTCCAGTTAGTGAAACAAAATAGAAAATGCGTTTCTTGCCTAGGATCACATGATACTAAATCATGTCAATCTCAATACAGTTGTAAAATGTGTAACAAACGACATCATACTTTATTACATTTTGATGAAAGAAACCCTCATTCAAGTGGTAATAATCACATAATTTCTAACTCTCTGAAAATCTCTGAAAATAACTCTAGTAGGAAATCTGATTCAATCATTCCAGTATTGAGCTCTCAAAATAGTACTTCTTCATCTACCCACCACAGGACAACTGTATTACTTGGTACTGCATTAGTGCAACTATGTTCTCCAGAAGGAATTTCACATGTTTTCCGTGCGCTTCTTGATTCTGGAAGCATGTGTAATCTTATAAGTGAATACGCTGCTAACATCCTCAATATTCAGCGTCAGAAATCTAGTATTCAAATCTCTGGCATAGACCAACAAGTATCAAAAAACAAAGGACAAATCGTGGTAGATTTCAAAACATTATCTGGACAGTATATTGCTTCTAATGAACCTGCATTGATTCTTGACAAGTTAACAGTTGATCTCCCTCGCGCACCTTTGTCTAATGATTTGTTAAAACAAATGAAATCCTATACTCTTGCTGACCCAACCTTCCATATACCTAGCCGCATTGATGTGGTCATTGGTGCCTCTCTATTTCCTCAACTACTCACTAATGAGAAGTTTTCTCTTGGTCACAATAAACCACATGTCTTAGGAACGCATCTCGGATATGTTCTGATAGGCACGGCTCCCTGCATATCAACTCAATATAAGCAATCTAGTTCCATTCCTTCAACTACACTCAATGTTTGTTTGCACTCGATAAGTGAAGCAGATCTTCATAACTCAATACAAAGATTTTGGCTTCAAGAAGAACCCCTGTGCGATCCTCTAAAACTCACGAAGAAGAGCTTTGTGATCAGCATTTTAGTAAAACCCATACTCGTGATACTGATGGACGATACATAGTGCGTCTTCCATTTAAGGAACCAACCACTGTCCTTGGTGATTCAAAAACTTCTGCTCAGATGCGTCTATCTGCAATGGAACGTAAATTCACTTCTAATCTGCGTTTCTCAGAATTGTATCATGATTTCATGGATGAGTATATTTCTTTAGGTCACATGTCCGAATGCAATGACATAAATCTTAGCCAACCACACTACTTTCTTCCGCATCATGCTGTACTCAAAGAAAGCAGTAGTACGACTAAACTCAGGACTGTTTTCGATGCGAGTTGTAAAACGAGTTCAGGGCTCTGCTTAAACGAAATTCTATTGACAGGTCCTAAACTTCAAAACAACATTTGTGATTTATTGTTACAATTTCGCAAATACAACTATGTGTTTTGTTGTGATATTCGTCAGATGTACCGTCAAATTGTGATTCATCCTGATGATAGGGATTTTCAATTAATACTGTGGAGAACACAATCTCATGAACCCATTTCTACTTACAAGCTTAACACCGTTACTTATGGTATGAACAGCTCTCCGTATCTTGCTATTAAAACATTACATCAGCTAGCCGACGACGAAGGTCAGTCATTTCCAGATGCCGCTCATGTTCTACGGAATAACACATACGTTGACGACATCATAACGGGTGCTGATACTGAATCAGAAGCTATAATGTTACAACAAAATCTTGTCACTTTATTATCTAAAGGTTGCTTTGAACTACGAAAATGGGTGTCAAACTCACCTAAAATATTGTCTAATATACCTGAAACTCATTTGGAAACTCCAAAATTTCTCGATAGCTCTGAAACTCCACAATTCAAAGTGTTAGGTCTTCAATGGTCTCCTACCACCGATGCATTTTCATATAATGTCAAAACTCCTGCTACAAACAAACCTTCCACTAAACGCTCTGTTCTCAGTACAATTGCCCAGATTTATGATCCCTGTGGATTTTTAGTGCCATTTATTATGCTTGCAAAATGTTTTATGCAATTGCTCTAGACTAAAGGATTATCCTGGGATACTACATTACCTTCTGACTTAAGTTCACAGTGGAACTCTTTTTGTGACAATATTAAATTGTTGTCAAACATTACAATCCCTCGATCTTTTGGATTTTCATCTTCATGCAATATAGAACTTCATGGATTTTGCGACGCTTCCGAACGAGGATATGCTGCAGTGATCTATTTAAGATGTCTATCCCTCACACAAAATGTTTCTATAAAACTCCTAATGGCCAAAAGTCGTGTAGCGCCACTTAAACGTGTTACAATACCAAGGTTAGAACTATGTGCAGCGCATCTACTGGCACAAATGGTTTCCCATTGCAAATCTATATTTTCTAACAAGTTTTCTTTCGATAACATTTATTTATGGTCAGACTCAACCATAACTTTGACATGGCTTCAAACTCCGCCATATAGACTAAAAACATTTATCGCTAATCGTGTGTCACAAACTCAAGAGATAGTACCAATCGAATCTTGGAGACACATTTCATCGAAAGACAATCCTGCCGACTATGCTTCGCGAGGACTTGTAATGTCACAGTTGTTAAATCACCCTCTCTGGTGGAACGGTCCGTCATGGCTTGCATTGCCACCTTCCGATTGGCCAAAATCCAAATTTAATCTCATCGATCTAGATTCTTCACATGAAATTAAAGAAACTCCACTTCCTATCTTGGTTACCTGTCCACAAGAAGAATGGTCCTTATTAACAAAATTTTCCTCTTGGACTAAGTTACAACGTGTTATGTCTTACGTATTACGATTCATTCATAACTGTTGTAAGTCTCCTCACCGTTTTGGAAATCTCTCTATTCAAGAACTTCAAGAATCTCAATTGAAAATTTTTTCTTTAGTACAACGTTCATCTTTCTCAAAGGAGTATACTTTGTTGCTCAAACAAGAAGATTGCTCAACGTCTATTCAACGCCTCAATCCCTTTCTCGATTTCAACAATCTAATCCGTGTTGGTGGACGATTCAAGCATTCATCGTTGTCATATGACACAAGACATCCTATCTTACTACCTAAGCGTCATCATACTGTCGATTTATTAATTGATCATTACCACATAAAATATCTTCATGCAGGGCCACAGTTAGTTCAATCATTGCTCTCGAAACATGTCTGGATACTTTCAGCAAGAAGTGTAATCCGTTCTCGAATTTACAAATGTCTAACATGCTTTAAACATCGTCCGAAAAACTCCGCCCCATTAATGGGTGAACTACCTGCATGTAGAGTGAATCCTGCTCGACCATTCATGTCAACAGGAATCGATTTTGGTGGACCATATGACGTTAAAGTAGCACATTTGCGTTTCCTTCGTTTAATCAAGGTGTATATCTGTATATTTATATGCATGGTTACCAAAGCCGTACATATTGAAGTAGTAACGGATTTATCAACTGAAGCCTTCATCGCTGCTCTTATGCGTTTTACATCACGACGTGGACTATGTTCCGATATATACTCAGACTGCGGCACAAATTTTATTGGTGCAAACTCAACGCTACGTAAGATAGTTAAATCAACTATTCACAACAATGACTCGCAGAACCAAATTCAACATTTCTTTAATGCTCAAGGAATAAAATTCCATTTCAATCCACCCACTTCTCCACACCAAGGTGGACTTTGGGAAAGCGCGATCAAAAGTTCAAAACATCACCTAAGTCGAGTATTGGGAAAGTCAATTTTGTCCCTCCCAGAATTTACTACTTTGACAATCAGAATTGAAGCTATGCTGAACTCAAGACCTCTGACTCCGTTGTCACACGATCCTTCTGACTTTTCTCCATTAACACCAGGACATTTTCTAATTGGTGCGCCGCTAGTGTCCATTCCAGAACAAGATTTTACCGAGATTCCAACAAATCGCTTAAAACACTGGCAACTGGCTCAGCAGTTCTTTCAGCGTATTTGGAAAAAATGGAGCCTTCAATATTTGCATACGTTACAACAGAGAACTAAATGGACAACAAACACAGGCAATTTAAAAATCGGTGACCTTGTACTTTTACAAACTCAAACTAGCCCATTAAATTGGCCTCTTGCGCGTGTTGTTGAAGTTTATCCTGGATCTGATGGAACAACACGTGTCGTGAAGATAAAGACTGCAACAGGAACATTAACACGGCCAGCTATCAAACTATTTCCACTACCAACCCAGTGAAGTTGTTGAAGTGATGACACTTCAAAGGGGCCGGTTATGTTGCGTTTAAAGTAAAGTAAGACTCATGAGCTTGACCATCACGCTTATTAATTATTATATGTTACATTTCCCAATCAATTCCAAGTTCCTCTTATATGATTTCTTTAACTTTCTCTTTGTTTTTCCATATAATTAATTTATTTCAAATATCACCATATGATTTCAATATTAATTATGTTTTGTTTTTCTTTTGGTTGACATAGCAACCAGTCCAGTTTTTCTTTCTTTACCATTTTTAAACTTTCATTTTTATCAGGTTCTTAATCAATTTTTAATGTAATGTCATAATTCTATAAAAAACGATGTCAAATTGTATTGATCAAGAAATATAAGACTCTGATAATATTGTGACTATTGAAGAATCGAACATGAAGAATGGTGTGGTGAGTGAAATGTAACAAAACTAACAGGCCTAACTTTGTAACTTAATAATGTGAACTTTTTTTGTGTTTAATCTCATATTTGTAAGAACCTGATATTTTGTAAAAAAAAACAAAGTATATTTTGTATCCAGCCCTCTTTTTTCTGTATATTGGTCCTTCGAATTTATGCTATGTTTTTAAATTTCTTTATTCCGCCCCCAACATTGGTCCTTAAACGATCCGGATTTGGATTTAAGCGACATGGACCTAATAGTTCACTAATTATCGACCCTTTGTTTTCACAATAATAAAACGATCCGGATTTGGATTTAAGCGACATGGACCTAATAGTTCACTAATTATCGACCCTTTGTTTTCACAATAATACCCTTAATCCCCTATATAACCCCTTATCTACTGTCCCTGTCTATTTTTTTATTTTTCTCTCAATTTGATTCTTTTTACTGTTTTTATTTTCCTTACCTTTCTTATTTTATATGATATCTCTTCTCTTATGTAACGTGTCTCGTCAGCTCATGTTGTTTTCAATAATAAATGCACGAGAAAATAATAAACTGTATACTGGATTGTAGATTGAACATTTATTTCACTGCTAAGTCAATTTAACAATTATGGCTCCTCCAAAAATTGTTGACTTCAAGTTTGAAACCTATCAAAGACTTACTGATATAACTAAGAACAGGTTGTCTAGTATTAAGTTGATTGTCGATAAGTTATTTGCCCAAACTGAACCATTATCCATTGTCCAAGTTAAAACGTTAAATGGATATTTAGCTGAGCTGCAGAAGAAGCGGGATGATTTCGAGTCAAATGTACAGCGTGTTTTAACAGTTTCGGGAGAAGATGATGTGATCGATTCCGTATCTCGTGACCAAGATGAGATTAACGATCTCTTCATTCAAATTTCGAGTCATATCGAATCTATGATCCCCAACAAAGAACCTCAAATCGACAATGAATTAACTAGCGTAAATAACGGATCTTTATCCTTGTCTCAATCTAATGTCCGGTTACCTAAACTTGAACTTCCTAAGTTTTCTGGTGAATTGACTGCTTGGACTTCCTTTATAAACCTCTTTGATGCTACGATTCATCACAATGATTCACCTTCCGATGTGATGAAATTCCAGTACCTCTTAAGCGCCTTAGATAGAGAACCGTTGAACCTAATCCGAAACCTCACCATAACAGCTCCTAATTACACGGTTGCATACAATATCCTACAAAACAGATATCACAATGACCGTCGCTTACAGCTCGTCCATCTAAATAACTTGTTAGATCTACCTCAAATAAGTAGTTCCCACATTCCGGGTATTCGTCAATTTGTGAATACATTTAACGAAAATACTCAAGCTTTGGTCGCTCTGAAATGTGATATATCAAAATCAGACTCTCTAATGGTAGCAACTCTACTACGCAAAATGGACGTGGATCTCCGCACTCGGTTAGAGTCTTTCCGTTCGACTTCTGGTAACGTAACTAAACATACCTTGCCTTCTACTAAGGAAATCATTGACTTTTTGACTACTGTATGTACGAACCTAGAAGATGCTACAATATCTAATATTACTCAAAAGCAAACATTTCGGTCCGCTAAACCTACAGTTAATAATCCTAATTCCTTTCCAAAGAAACCTATTACAATGGTAACATCCACTCTACCTATTCCTAGTACTAAAAATACCATGGAAACAAAAGTACCATGCTTCATATGTAACCAAAACTCTCATAAGATTTATACTTGTAACAACTTCAAAGCAAAAACACCCCAAGAACGTTTCCAGTTAGTGAAACAAAATAGAAAATGCGTTTCTTGCCTAGGATCACATGATACTAAATCATGTCAATCTCAATACAGTTGTAAAATGTGTAACAAACGACATCAAACTTTATTGCATTTTGATGAAAGAAACCCTCATTCAAGTGGTAATAATCACATAATTTCTAACTCTTTAATTTCTAGGAAAATCTCTGAAAATAACTCTAGTAGGAAATCTGATTCAATCATTCCAGTATTGAGCTCTCAAAATAGTACTTCTTCATCTACCCACCACAGGACAACTGTATTACTTGGTACTGCATTAGTGCAACTATGTTCTCCAGAAGGAATTTCACATGTTTTCCGTGCGCTTCTTGATTCTGGAAGCATGTGTAATCTTATAAGTGAATACGCTGCTAACATCCTCAATATTCAGCGTCAGAAATCTAGTATTCAAATCTCTGGCATAGACCAACAAGTATCAAAAAACAAAGGACAAATCGTGGTAGATTTCAAAACATTATCTGGACAGTATATTGCTTCTAATGAACCTGCATTGATTCTTGACAAGTTAACAGTTGATCTCCCTCGCGCACCTTTGTCTAATGATTTGTTAAAACAAATGAAATCCTATACTCTTGCTGACCCAACCTTCCATATACCTAGCCGCATTGATGTGGTCATTGGTGCCTCTCTATTTCCTCAACTACTCACTAATGAGAAGTTTTCTCTTGGTCACAATAAACCACATGTCTTAGGAACGCATCTCGGATATGTTCTGATAGGCACGGCTCCCTGCATATCAACTCAATATAAGCAATCTAGTTCCATTCCTTCAACTACACTCAATGTTTGTTTGCACTCGATAAGTGAAGCAGATCTTCATAACTCAATACAAAGATTTTGGCTTCAAGAAGAACCCCCTGTGCGATCCTCTAAAACTCACGAAGAAGAGCTTTGTGATCAGCATTTTAGTAAAACCCATACTCGTGATACTGATGGACGATACATAGTGCGTCTTCCATTTAAGGAACCAACCACTGTCCTTGGTGATTCAAAAACTTCTGCTCAGATGCGTCTATCTGCAATGGAACGTAAATTCACTTCTAATCTGCGTTTCTCAGAATTGTATCATGATTTCATGGATGAGTATATTTCTTTAGGTCACATGTCCGAATGCAATGACATAAATCTTAGCCAACCACACTACTTTCTTCCGCATCATGCTGTACTCAAAGAAAGCAGTAGTACGACTAAACTCAGGACTGTTTTCGATGCGAGTTGTAAAACGAGTTCAGGGCTCTGCTTAAACGAAATTCTATTGACAGGTCCTAAACTTCAAAACAACATTTGTGATTTATTGTTACAATTTCGCAAATACAACTATGTGTTTTGTTGTGATATTCGTCAGATGTACCGTCAAATTGTGATTCATCCTGATGATAGGGATTTTCAATTAATACTGTGGAGAACACAATCTCATGAACCCATTTCTACTTACAAGCTTAACACCGTTACTTATGGTATGAACAGCTCTCCGTATCTTGCTATTAAAACATTACATCAGCTAGCCGACGACGAAGGTCAGTCATTTCCAGATGCCGCTCATGTTCTACGGAATAACACATACGTTGACGACATCATAACGGGTGCTGATACTGAATCAGAAGCTATAATGTTACAACAAAATCTTGTCACTTTATTATCTAAAGGTTGCTTTGAACTACGAAAATGGGTGTCAAACTCACCTAAAATATTGTCTAATATACCTGAAACTCATTTGGAAACTCCAAAATTTCTCGATAACTCTGAAACTCCACAATTCAAAGTGTTAGGTCTTCAATGGTCTCCTACCACCGATGCATTTTCATATAATGTCAAAACTCCTGCTACAAACAAACCTTCCACTAAACGCTCTGTTCTCAGTACAATTGCCCAGATTTATGATCCCTGTGGATTTTTAGTGCCATTTATTATGCTTGCAAAATGTTTTATGCAATTGCTCTGGACTAAAGGATTATCCTGGGATACTACATTAACTTCTGACTTAAGTTCACAGTGGAACTCTTTTTGTGACAATATTAAATTGTTGTTAAACATTACAATCCCTCGATCTTTTGGATTTTCATCTTCATGCAATATAGAACTTCATGGATTTTGCGACGCTTCCGAACGAGGATATGCTGCAGTGATCTATTTAAGATGTCTATCCCTCACACAAAATGTTTCTATAAAACTCCTAATGGCCAAAAGTCGTGTAGCGCCACTTAAACGTGTTACAATACCAAGGTTAGAACTATGTGCAGCGCATCTACTGGCACAAATGGTTTCCCATTGCAAATCTATATTTTCTAACAAGTTTTCTTTCGATAACATTTATTTATGGTCAGACTCAACCATAACTTTGACATGGCTTCAAACTCCGCCATATAGACTAAAAACATTTATCGCTAATCGTGTGTCACAAACTCAAGAGATAGTACCAATCGAATCTTGGAGACACATTTCATCGAAAGACAATCCTGCCGACTGTGCTTCGCGAGGACTTGTAATGTCACAGTTATTAAATCACCCTCTCTGGTGGAACGGTCCGTCATGGCTTGCATTGCCACCTTCCGATTGGCCAAAATCCAAATTTAATCTCATCGATCTAGATTCTTCACATGAAATTAAAGAAACTCCACTTCCTATCTTGGTTACCTGTCCACAAGAAGAATGGTCCTTATTAACAAAATTTTCCTCTTGGACTAAGTTACAACGTGTTATGTCTTACGTATTACGATTCATTCATAACTGTTGTAAGTCTCCTCACCGTTTTGGAAATCTCTCTATTCAAGAACTTCAAGAATCTCAATTGAAAATTTTTTCTTTAGTACAACGGTCATCTTTCCCAAAGGAGTATACTTTGTTGCTCAAACAAGAAGATTGCTCAACGTCTATTCAACGCCTCAATCCCTTTCTCGATTTCAACAATCTAATCCGTGTTGGTGGACGATTGAAGCATTCATCGTTGTCATATGACACAAGACATCCTATCTTACTACCTAAGCGTCATCATACTGTCGATTTATTAATTGATCATTACCACATAAAATATCTTCATGCAGGGCCACAGTTAGTTCAATCATTGCTCTCGAAACATGTCTGGATACTTTCAGCAAGAAGTGTAATCCGTTCTCGAATTTACAAATGTCTAACATGCTTTAAACATCGTCCGAAAAACTCCGCCCCATTAATGGGTGAACTACCTGCATGTAGAGTGAATCCTGCTCGACCATTCATGTCAACAGGAATCGATTTTGGTGGACCATATAACGTTAAAGTAGCACATTTGCGTTTCCTTCGTTTAATCAAGGTGTATATCTGTATATTTATATGCATGGTTACCAAAGCCGTACATATTGAAGTAGTAACGGATTTATCAACTGAAGCCTTCATCGCTGCTCTTATGCGTTTTACATCACGACGTGGACTATGTTCCGATATATACTCAGACTGCGGCACAAATTTTATTGGTGCAAACTCAACGCTACGTAAGATAGTTAAATCAACTATTCACAACAATGACTCGCAGAACCAAATTCAACATTTCTTTAATGCTCAAGGAATAAAATTCCATTTCAATCCACCCGCTTCTCCACACCAAGGTGGACTTTGGGAAAGCGCGATCAAAAGTTCAAAACATCACCTAAGTCGAGTATTGGGAAAGTCAATTTTGTCCCTCCCAGAATTTACTACTTTGACAATCAGAATTGAAGCTATGCTGAACTCAAGACCTCTGACTCCGTTGTCACACGATCCTTCTGACTTTTCTCCATTAACACCAGGACATTTTCTAATTGGTGCGCCGCTAGTGTCCATTCCAGACCAAGATTTTACCAAGATTCCAACAAATCGCTTAAAACACTGGCAACTGGCTCAGCAGTTCTTTCAGCGTATTTGGAAAAGATGGAGCCTTGAATATTTGCATACGTTACAACAGAGAACTAAATGGACAACAAACACAGGCAATTTAAAAATCGGTGACCTTGTACTTTTACAAACTCAAACTAGCCCATTAAATTGGCCTCTTGCGCGTGTTGTTGAAGTTTATCCTGGATCTGATGGAACAACACGTGTCGTGAAGATAAAGACTGCAACAAGAACATTAACACGGCCAGCTATCAAACTATTTCCACTACCAACCCAGTGAAGTTGTTGAAGTGATGACACTTCAAAGGGGCCGGTTATGTTGCGTTTAAAGTAAAGTAAGACTCATGAGCTTGACCATCACGCTTATTAATTATTATATGTTACATTTCCCAATCAATTCCAAGTTTCTCTTATATGATTTCTCTAACTTTCTCTTTGTTTTTCCATATAATTAATTTATTTCAAATATCACCATATGATTTCAATATTAATTATGTTTTGTTTATCTGATTTGTTTTTTTTGGTTGACATAGCAACCAGTCCAGTTTTTCTTTCTTTACCATTTTTAAACTTTCATTTTTATCAGGTTCTTAATCAATTTTTAATGTAATGTCATAATTCTATAAAAAACGATGTCAAATTGTATTGATCAAGAAATATAAGACTCTGATAATATTGTGACTATTGAAGAATCGAACATGAAGAATGGTGTGGTGAGTGAAATGTAACAAAACTAACAGGCCTAACTTTGTAACCTAATATTGTGAACTTTTTTTTTGTGTTTAATCTCATATTTGTAAGAACCTGATATTTTGTAAAAAAAAAAACAAAGTATATTTTGTATCCAACCCTCTTTTTTCTGTATATTGGTCCTTCGAATTTATGCTATGGTTTTAAATTTCTTTATTCCGCCCCCAACATAAATATTAATGCAAAATCTCTATTCACATATTGTTTGCCACCATCTTCAATCAACAACTGTCAAACGGTTATAAACAGTTGTTTTGATTTGTATTGTTTACATTTGATTCTCCATAAGCGTAATGTTAATTTTTTAGATTTTAAACTTAATATTACAAGAAAACAAGAATTTTCCTGGACATTAGACCTATCTATAACTTATTTTCTACTCAGAAATTACAGTGGTTATTTCCAAAATTTAAAGAAAATCCTTAGTGCCGTTTTCGAGATCCGTGTGCAAAATATATATATACAAACCTTGCTCGTATTATAGTATTGGATAAAATATAAGTGTGTGTTTGTGTGTGTTTGTGTGTGTGTGTGTGTGTGTGTGTGTGTGTGTGTGTGTGTGTGTGTGTGTGTGTGTGTGTGTGTGTGTGTGTGTGTGTGTCTGTGAACATGATGACTCCGTCGATCGAAATCAAATTTGGTAGAGACGTGTATTTCTACATTTACTCGAACGAGTTTGTAATCTAGACATATCGGTCAACTGAAACGGGTAGTTGGGGTAAGGTTTTATACTCAAAAATTGGGATTTTGCGTTTTTCATATGTAATTTTTAAATGTTATAAATCTTATTATTATTTTATTATCTTTTACCATTAGAATCAGTTTAAAAAACTACACAATTTAGTTCCTTAACGTTTTTATTTACCTCCAACGGTTACCGAGGTATTAAAAAATCTAAACACAGTACGTTGTATTTTGGGGTTCCAATGATAATCTTATGGATGATAAAGAAAAATTAATATTTCACTTATCGATCAATGTTTTCGGATTAAACTTGGTATTTACCCTAACGTGGTTGAGATATATCTATTCAATCTTATAATTCATAGTTTATGTGTTTATCATGGCAGCTAACTTGCATACTCTTTTCCCATCTTAATCATATAGAGAATAGGAAAATTCCTTGACAGAAAGTCAAAGGGGCTTTTTAATTTAAAAGTTGTAATAGGGTAAGATTTATATCAAATCTACATCATTGTCTTTCTTTAATATAAAATTTTATAAAGAAAGAAACTCATTGACATATTCATTTCATAATGAAACAATAGTATTTTTGAAACGCCACCAACCTTCAAAGTATTCTTTCTGAACATAAAGCTAGTTTAAATAACACATTAGAGTGTCCGAAAGAGTTAACAGTTATTTTCAGGTGCTGTTTTTGTCAAGATTTGTCGTGTGATTCTTAACGGACCTCACCTGAAAGTCTACACAGAAGACGTAGGGCGAGTTTATTAATATAACGTTAAACGGGTCTTCGCTCCCTTTGTAGGCCCTTTTTTCATAATCTTCATTTAATTGGTTGAAAAAGTCTGACTGAAAAAGATAGCAATATCGTATATGAGGTTTTATCTGTAACAAAAAAATAAGTAGATAATAATTTTATATAAAAAACATATTCCGTATAATGTAAAATTCAAAACATATTGTTATTCCGTATAAAAAGTAAGGACGGCTCGTAAGTTTAATGGAACACACTCAGTTGCGAGCGACTACAGAGATCTCACTAGTGTGACGAATAAAAAGAACCTATAAGTACCCCTTCAAAATTAATTTTTAATTTTTCTAATGTGCACTAATCATTTTTGACATATGCTATCAAAATCGGGGTTTTTAGATACTTTTACATAAAAGTACTGAAAGATTTCTGTAAAATTGAACTTTACTAAATATCTTTTAAACACTTCTTTCAAACGAATCTGAAAATGAAACATTCATTGTTGTCGCAATTTTACCAATATTATAAACTGATTAAGTTACATAGTTGTTTGGTTAACTGATGCTACAAAGGTCATTCCCAGCCTCGAGACCTGCTTACAATCGATATTTGTGGCCAAATTCCCTGTATTATGCTCCATTCACACGATCCGGTATGCTCCGGACGGCGCTACTGTACTTTGCCTGTCCAGTTGTTGATCAGCTATTAAAATTTTAACTTCGCAGGAGCTGAAAGTGTTAGTACTTGCTATGGATACGGCGAAAAAGAAGAAGGAACAGGTTTTGGATGCAAACATCTGGGTCCTTCGCATTTTTATTTAATTTAACTCATTGCCTGAAAGTGAGGAAACATTCTTTTCTTACTTCCGTATGACAATCAAACCATTTGATGAAATTCGTGAAAACTGAAAGATAAATTGAAAAAGTAAGACACTAACACGAGGAACTCCGTCTAATCAGTGGAAATGATTGCCGTTACATGCGGCGCGCGCCGGACCGTGTGAATACACCAATAAGGACCAATAGCCCTTCCCCAAGTCGTCCATCGTGCCCGCCGCATCCCGCATATGTGGCGTTGCGAGTGCGGCGTGAAGGCCGAGCTTTGCTCGGATGGAATAAAACATAAAACGTTTCTTTCTTGAAAGTAACCTAAAAATAAAATATTCATTGTTTACCGATTTATCTACGAAAAAAGTTTTGTAATTACTTCTCTAAGGGAAAAAGATTAGATGATGGGTATGTTTAAAGGGAATGTTTACAGTTCTTCTAAACAGCTGTTCTTATTCTTATATATATGTGTGTGTGTGTGTGCGTGTGTGTGTGTGTGTGTGTGAGAACAACCTGAATCAGCTGTTTTGGTTAACTGAAGCTACAAAAAGGTCCATAGCGATAACATGGACACTTTGAAGACTATCACTGATTTGAGTTACCTTAACAAGTAATACCTGAATCAATGGAAATTAGCTGTGTTCTCAAGACTGTTGCTGTGGGGGTATTTATTAATTGAATATACTGTATATGTCAGTTTTACATTATGACATTTTTAAGTCTTTAGTATCCAAATATAGGCTAGTAGTAATAAATTTCCCTCGTTCAGTACTCACATTTGGCTCCACATATGTGACCGTAAACTGTAAAAATAAAATTATTAGTTAACAAATTAAACTATAACAAAGTAGTTAATTAAACACTTTTATATGATACGTTTGAAACATTTTAAACCCTTATTGTTAATTTTAACCCTTTTCCCTTATGCCGTGATACGCCAATAAGTTAAAACATTTCGCTTAAAAATAAACTGTCAGTGGGCTGACACAGATTTTCCCTCTTAAGAAAATTAAAAAATACTATGCTGTGAGGAACTCAGGCCAAACTATTAGATATAGTTACTAGATTTTTATACTTACTTTCTTAGCAGTACTCTCACAAACCAGAACCTGAAAGTTGAAAAATCCTTATACATTTATTGTAATTTATTGTATTTATTGGTGAGGCCAAGTACCACTTGGGGTACAAATGGCCATGGGAGTAAGAGTAAGAGTAAGTATTGTATTTATTTTACCCGCGTGGTACTGAAAAAATGCATTGCTGAACTGATGGTAACGACATTAAACATTCATTGGAACAGTTGGGGCATCTAGTCAGGCATATTACGAACGCTAGGCATTTCCAAACAAAACCCTATAAGTTCTACTTTGACCTATAACCGTACAAGTACAACAAAGACATATGCTACGTTCAATACTTGTTGCATGACAAGATTAGCATTGAGCCACATATAAGAAAAAAGAAATAGTCCAGTGTAAACGGTGCCAGCAGTATGGTCGCACGAAGACTTACTGCCGACATTCATGCCGATGTGTCAAGTGTGGGAAAGACTCATAAGCATGAGGCAAAACCAACACAACACCCA
The DNA here is from genome assembly GCA_023375725.1 of Nephotettix cincticeps. NCBI lineage: Eukaryota > Metazoa > Arthropoda > Insecta > Hemiptera > Cicadellidae > Nephotettix > Nephotettix cincticeps. The sequence continues at coordinate 21,785,620 of CM041786.1, read as the reverse complement.
CCACCTATGTCTTGTGTAAGGGGGGCATCCATTTAATTATAAAGGATCCGCACTCTAAAAAAAATCTCCAAAAGAAAGTATTTTCTCCCCTTCGAAGCAGACCTACGGTACAGCATGGTACGGGCCTATATCATGCATCACCCTCACTTAAAGTGGGCTCTTCAGCTAAAAGACTTAGTTCTTTAGTTATGCAAACCAGTTCAAACAATAATGAATAACGACAAAACTAACGGTAACCTGTAACAGACTGTTTTTCAGTTCTTCGATCGTTTTGAATCGTTGTTTATTTAACAATTTGTTGTGAACAAATAGTTGCACTTCTGAACAACGCTTGTGTCAAAATTAAAATGATAGATTCTTACGTCAGGATTGCTCTTTGAGAGCGGCGTAGAGGAGGCAATTATTTATTTTATGACCATTATTCATTATTAATGCTTGGAATGCTACACCCCTACACAATAAAGAAGGATTTAACATACATTTTGACTTAAAAAGAACGATTGTTGAGAGTAGACTATAAAAGGAACCCTATGAAAAATACACGTTTTTAACAGAGCGGCCAGTAAACTTAAGCAATTCTTAATACAAACCAGAAATAAGTGTTTAGAAGAGACTGTACGCTTGAGATACGCTTTTTGAGATTCATTCAGGAGTTCCCCAGGGATGTGTACTAGGTCCAGTTCTCTATTCGATTTTCACTGCCGACATTTCTACAGTACCATATCTACCTTTGCTGATGACACTGCTATTCTAGCTACTCATATGAAAATGCGCTTGCTTCACGTAACATTGAAATTACACTTAAGTTATCTCGATCTGTGGCTTAAAAATGTAGAATAATAGTATATGAAGCTAAATCACACCACATAACTTTCACGTTAAGAGGAAATGTATGACTTAAAGTGGCCCTGAATGGCGTTTTACTACCCCAATTAGAAAGTGTGAAATACCTTGACCTCACATGGCGATCACATATATGGAATAAAAGGCTACAATTAAATTTAAAATCACACACTCTTAACTGGTTCTTTAGGATTACAAATCAAATTCTTTCTTCAAAACTAGCAATTAACAGGTTGTTTTCAAGAAAACATTTTATATACAAAGTTTTATTAAAACCGATTTGATCATAATATGGATTGCAACTTCAAGTTACCGCCAGTAATTAAAACATCGAAATACAGTGGTTCCAGTGAAAGGTATTTAGAAAAATAATGATAATAAATAATAATAATAGAAAAATAAGGGCCGTGTTTCGCCTCAAACAAGACACTGCACGAAGATTTAAAATTACTCTGTCAAAGAGGAAATTCGCCGCATCAGCACCGAATATCTCACCGAACTAAAAAATCATCCAAAATACCTTTCTTTAAATTTACTTGACAACAGTGAAATGACTTCAGCGTCGTTCCATCCTGGATCTTCCTCTACGATCTGAACAATAACAATTTCTTGTCACCACTGGGTGACACATAGTTTATTTCACATTACACCTATATACGTCTTACTTATTGTTATCCTTTTAACAGATTGTAAAAAAATAAAGTTAAAAAAATTATCATAGCTGTTTCTTAATTTATAAAACCCGACACTGCACCCTTTTATTCCTTTTGGATCGGAGTCCGTTGGATGAATTTCGAACCAAACTTCACAGAAACCATCCTGGAATCATTTTTAATAATGCTTGAAAGTTTCTTTACAATCTTTCGAGTAGTTCCGTAGTCTGTTGGCAATATCTATAAACAAACTAACACATATACATGCTTCCACTTTTATATATTAATAATAAAAATGTTTCTATTCTTATATTCTTCGTATTTATTCTTTTACAAATTTGCACGCTACGAAAACATTCTTTGAAAATTTAAACAAAGATCGTAAACTCATTTTGTGGATTCATTTATATGTCTGTTTCATCAATTGTAATTATATTATGTAATAATTTAAATAAAAGGTTTAACAAATATGTGCATTCATAGTTGTTTATTCTCCATTATCTTTTCTATGAATTGCGACCAATCGATTTGTATTATGTTTGATATTTTCGAACACTAGACAATGTTGGTTCCAAAATGCATACGAACAATAAAAGAACAGTGTATATATGTTTGATTTTTGGAAAAGTAAAAATAAAAATTAATAAATAAAATCCACCTTTAGTTTTATCATAGAGATATAGTTTAATCTTGCCTTAGGACTCATTGATCTTAGGTTAAACTTCAATCACTCACTTTAATCATATATATTTCTAATCGGCCACGTTAACTCTACGTCCATTCTAAACTATGAAATCATCCAACTCTTTACACTGTTATAATGTTATTGTCACTAATATTGGTTTTTATTGGCCCTTGTATTCTAAACCTAAATGATTTAACAATTTAAGTGATAAATTCTCTCTGAATATCGTGTAGTTTGATTTATTGATGTACGCGTACCACAAATATGTACGCGTTTATATCAGTATGGCGTGATATGAAACGTGTTTTAAACTAGGTTTATCTATTCTACCGGATTATTTGCTAGATCTTACAGTTAACGTTGTCAAAATGACGGACAAGATGTCCATGGCTCGACCAGATTCAGACTGTACCATCCGGTGTCAGCCACGTCAACACTGATCAAATATAATTATGATAATTCAAGCTGTGTAATAGGTTAATTACTGGAATGACGGTAGATTGATTTCACTAAATTTATCTCAATATATTATTATAGTGCCATATTAGGCTAATTAGTTATCTTTGCTTAACGATACACTGATGTAACTAGAGGGTAATGTAGAAAAGTAATATGCACATCTTGATACGTCGCAGAATGGCTGTACAGTGTACAAGGACACTCGGCGACAGCATCGTACAGAACCCCATTTTGGGGTTCAACTCCCCCAAATACTTTAAGTTTTGAACTTAAACCAACAGTTTATTATTTAATCATATTTAGCGAATTCCATTATGATCGGACCATTTACGTGAGATATCGTGTCTACGGTCACACATTTTACGTGTTATAAATTCATAAATGTTTGTTTATAAACCGTTAAAAACATTAAAAAAAGACACCTACAAAAATACGAAGCAGTAATGCATACGACCGTTAAATGTACACTACATTAATGGGGGGAACGGTAGTATCAAATTTAAAAAAATGTATCAAGAAACTAGAGAAAATTAATGTTTATGAGAAATAAAGAGGGTTTTCTAAAACAAAATAATTATTCTCTAGTAGATTTTGAGAAATAGAAAAATTTTACTTGTAAATTTGAGACGCATTTGTGTTCTATCATCCCAAAAGATTTTAACGTTAAGTCCAGACCGCCCTGTATATACAACTATACAACAGCAGAACAACATATTGTTTACTGTGCATATATAAATTATGTTGGTTGGTTTAAGATAAATAAATAATAAACCTTCAAACCATATTTATATTTATTCCATACAGTTACTCATAGACTGAGTTGACTGTAACCCCGACCTGGAGAAAGTAAACTGGCTCTCTATCCAATACTTCGTTGCGGGCTCAGGTGGTCTGAAGCCGACCTCGCGAGATGAGCGGGCACTCCGGGGAGGGGAGGTTCTCCAATTTGAAAAGAGCCCCCTTTAACCCCAACCATCCCCTAACAGACGTATTGTGCGGGAGCGTATTGTCTCAGACCCGCTGATCCATGCTTTTCAATATTCACATTAACAGCAGTACCATTTTACCGTATTTGCCCTCTCTACTTTTTCTTTTTCAGTGAATTTCCTATAGAAAAGTGAGCTACTCACCTGACCAATGTTAGGCATAGTTAAGCCCGGGACCGTGATTGAAGGTCAAAACTTAACCACCTAAAAATGTTCATAAATGACCCTAATGATTTAGGAGGTCATTCAAAATTGTTGAATGACCATGGCCGCCCGAGAATCCATCGAGGTACCTCAGAATTGGTAGTCCTCCGCGCTACCAATACAGCCACAGTGACCGATCGTACCAGTGTGTTTAGGTTATTTTGACCTCGGCCTACTCATACATTGTTCACGAACATATTGGGTGAAGGGATAAACGTAACAAAGGAGACCTCGCAGTCGATAGTTGAAATGTCAACTATCGAACTCCTCTTTTGGAATAAATAACTCTTTTCGCTGAAGGGTTTCCAGGAAGTAAACATTTTAAACAAAACTAATCCAATGAGCATTGGAATGTTCATTGTACATTCCAACTTAAGAGGAGAGATATGCTATGTATTCAATTTTATTAATGCATAAAGCTCCTAGTGCGTTCCAGAGAGATCAAAGCAGTAAATGGGAGATTTTTTTGAAAGGTCGAAAGAAACACGATATTGAAATACGACCGATGTTATTGATACACCTTCCAGCCGCCACCCGCCAATAACCGCTAACAATTCAATGCGAACTTTGTTGTTTGTGGATTCGTCTCTCCCAGCCAATAACTGCAAACTGCTTTGTGGATAAATTCGCATTCTACCTCTATCAGGCTAGCACACATTTCTCTTTTATAACTGCGTGGATTTTTTGAAACCAGGTTATTATACTAGGTTATGATGTTAATGTTATAAATGTTTAATACATTGTTGATTAGAATGTGATACAATATAAATAAACGGTATCGGTGAACCGGCACGTATTTTCTCCTTTTATATTAATAACAATTTTTGTAGTAGGTTTTATTGGTGATTTGACCTTTGATTAAACACTCTTTCCACCGTTAGAGTTTAATTATAAAAATCTTTAAAGCTGTTTTTGAAACACTTAAATTGGTCCAGTTTTAGCGATATTTAAGTATGAAATACATTTAAAATTTATGAAAAATTATAAGTTATTATATTTCCGTGTTAAATTTAAATTTTTAAATAATTTCAAACATATACCATGCGAAATACATTCATATCACTTCCTCGCGCATCCTCTTAGTTGAAATCTTTTAGAGGGACATCAATGATCAGGCCAAGGTAAGTGGATATAAAATTACAATGGTTGTGGATAATGTATCAGTTTTTATAAGGGGTGGTAATTTGGAAGAAAGAGAAAGTTATGGCTTTGATGAGTTCATTGAAAGAATAGATTGATTGTAACGGTCTTCTTTTAAACACTAACCAAACAAAAAATATATTACAAATAAATATATATTTCAAATTAATTACACAATAAAGCCAATGATGGAGTAACCTTTGTTCGAAATCAGCCTCAATCATCTTCTAAATTCCTGGGTTTAACTTTTGATCAAACTATGAAGTGGCAGAGTTGAATTCACGTTATTTCAATTAGGTTGACTTCAGCTCTGTTTGCCATCCGGATTCTAAAATCAACTTGTGATAAAAATATGTTGATGGCTGTGTATCGTGGTTACGGTGAGAGCATTGCTCGGGATTGCTGTTTGAGGTGGAGATAATTTAAGGATATGAATTTAATTTAATTAAGGTTAATACTATTGGAATTGACAGTGATGCATTAAATTGCCTTTTTGCAAAATCTCTAACTGATTGTGTTCAGAAACAAGGTAGATCTAAACATATTAATTTAGCTTGAGTTGTAACGATTGTATAGGAAACTTCTCAGCAGTGAAATTAATTATCTAATATAATTCTTGTAGTAATGTTAACCCTCCAGGTGCTAACATCTCACCGTGAGATGTCAGCGAGGTGCAATTGTATAGCGCTATCGAAGTCAAAAATTACTGTTACGGTGCTGCCATCTGCGAGCTAATACATACAACTACTCTGTACCTCCCTATTCTGACGCTT